>CM055314.2:11282558-11307558 GCA_029255685.2 Silene conica
TGTCTAATTTGAGGGCCCTAAAACCGGTATTGAAGGAGTTCAATAAAACTAATTTCAATGATATTGAGACGGCTGCGGCGCTTAAGCTGTCTCAATTACATGAGGTTCAAGAACAGTTGGGACGGAACCCGGATAACTTGGAGGTGAGAGCCCTTGAGACAAAATTGTCTTCAGAATTCTATGGCTTAAATATGGCCAAGACTAGTTTTCTAGTGCAGAAATCCAAGCAAAAATGGATTGCTGAAGGTGATAAGAATAGTGCCTTCTTTCATGGCTTAATTAAGAAGCGGAGAGGTTTGAATTATGTACTTAGTGTGGAGGATATGCGTGGTCAGGTGTGTGATTCACCTAGTACTATTCAATCTGCTTTCTTGGAGTACTACATGGAGCTACTGGGTACGAATTCTCCTACTTCAAAGGTTCGGTCTCGAATTATGGAGCATGGGGCAGCATGTACGGTGGATATGCAAAATATTCTGATGAGACCGGTTTTGGACTTGGAGATCAAGGAAGCTTTATTTGGTATCCCTGATAACAAGTCCCCCAGGCCTGATGGGTTCACTAGTAAATTTTACAAGGATGCTTGGCCGGTTATTGGTGATGATATTCTGAGAGCGGTTCGGGATTTCTTCATTCATAAGAAGCTTTTGAAACAAATCAATGCTACCAACTTAGCTCTTATCCCTAAAATTTCAAGGCCAATATCAGTGAGTCATTTCCGACCTATTGCGTGTTGTAATGTTATTTACAAAATCATTTCTAAGGTGCTCTGCTCCCGACTCGCTGAGGTGCTCCCTTCGTTGGTGAACCTTAATCAAGGTGCCTTCCTTCATAATCGTCATATTCAGGAGAACATTTTAATTTGTCAGGACTTAATTCGGCTTTATGGGAGATCCCCCACTACTCCTAAATGCTTGCTCAAGATTGACCTGCAGAAAGCGTATGACACAGTCGAGTGGTCATTTGTTGAACAATTGCTAATCAAACTTAGATTTCCGTTGGCTTTTATTGAAATGCTCATGGAGTGCATCACCACTGCTAGCTATTCCTTATCTATCAATGGTGATATGTTTGGTTTTTTTAAGGGCCATAGGGGGCTAAGGCAAGGTGACCCTCTCTCGCCTCTACTGTTCACGCTTTGTATGGATTATCTCACGCGTACCCTGAAATATGGTGTGGCTAATTATGCTTTCAGTTTTCACCCTTTATGTAAAGAGCTCAAATTGGCTAATCTTATGTTTGCGGATGATGTGTTGCTTTTTTGCAAAGGGAACAAAAATTCTATGGATCTTCTGTTAAGGGCTTATGCTACGTTTTCGCAAGCTTCAGGTCTTAAAGCTAACCCGTCCAAGTCAAATGCTTTCTTTGGAGGAGTTGATGAGGCTCTTAAAAATCAGTTCTTGGCTACGCCTGGGTTTACTGAAGGAAAGCTACCATTCAATTATCTTGGGGTGCCCATCCAAACAACTAGGTTGCGAAAGAAAGATTGTGAGTGCTTAGTTGAGAAAGTATGTGCTCGTTTACATACTTATGGTGCTCGAAAATTCTCTTATGCGGGTCGATTGGTCTTGGTGAAATCAGTACTCACTACTCTTCACTCTCATTGGGCTTCTATTTTCATTCTCCGAAAGGGCGTTTTGACCAAAATTGAGGCTATTTGTCGGAACTTTCTGTGGGACAACAAGCCTGATTATAGTCGGCCTCCTTTGGTTGCTTGGGAGTCAGTCTGCTCTCCTAAGGCAGAGGGAGGGTTAGGCATCCTCAACATTGAATGTATGAACTTAGCTATGGTTGGGCGCTTGGTGAATTGGATTGTGACTAAGAAGGACTCCTTATGGGTGGCTTGGGTTTCTCACAACTATTTAAAGGGACGGGATTGGTTGTCTTATCGTCCTACTGCCCATTCCAGTTGGTCCTGGCGTAGGATTTGCAGAGTAAATGAGCGATTAGCAGCTGGTTTTTCCAATGGGGTCTGGTTAGGGAGTGATTCGGGGTACTCTACTTCGAGTTGTTACGAGTGGCTCAGTCAGTCTCATGCTCCTGTGCAGTGGGCTTCGATAATTTGGGATGGGTTGGCTGTCCCTAAACACCAATTCTTTGCTTGGCTCTATATGAAACAGGCCCTGAGAACGAATGCGAAGTTGATTGGGTACGGAATTGAAACCTCGGCAGAATGCTACCTCTGTGGTCAGGCGTCTGATGATGCTGCCCACATTTTTCTGGACTGTTGTTACAGTCAGAGGGTCGTAAATGAAGTCTCCTGCTTGTCTAATATTGTCCTCCCTAGTCACTCTCCTGTGCATTGGTGTATGGAATTGGATACTCCTACTCAGCTTCAACGGTCTGTTCATAATGCTCTTATTCTTAGTATGTTGTACTGGCTGTGGATGCAAAGGAATCAAAGCAAACATGAATTCCATGTCCTTCTGCCTTCTCGGGTTGCATTGCGTGTCTTGGAGGATCTTCGTGGTCAAGTTCGAAGTCGTGAGGCAACTAGTCTTAGTAGTTTTGAAATAGATTGGCTTAAGCAAAAAAAGCTCATGTAACATCTCGTTCTAGACTTTTTTTGTGATCTATATACAACTTACCTTTTACCAAAAAAAATAAAATAAAATCTCCTAGCACAAGCCAAGCATTGACTTTGCCTCTTATTTTGCACATATCCGCCCATAATCTATCCCTTTCCCTTGAGTTATTGCTAGCATAGACCATAGTAATGTCAAATTTCTTATTAGTAGCATGGTGAGCTACATCACAATGAATAAACTGATCAGTGGTGATAGCTTGTCCAATAGTAACTGTAGCTTGATTATAGATGAGCCAAATTCTCCCATTAATGTGATGTGCATAGTTACAGATCACTTTGTACCCCTTAAAACTATTTTTGATAATACTATTGGCTTTTTTCTGCTTTATCCTTGTTTCCAGCAGGCCCAGAATATCCACTTGAGAAGTTTTTAGGAATTTTAAAACTTCCTTTATTTTGAGGGGGTCATTACCCCCTCTAATGTTCCATGAAGAGACTTTCATCACAAACAGGCTGTTGTGTGTCCCCTAAAACCCGTTTATTTAGTTCTGCTTTGACCCTCAAAATGGAAAGAGTTTCTTCTGAGTCCTGCATATAGAAAGTATTACCCATGTCATTAGGAATGGACCCTGTCTTCAAGGCTATTCCAGCGTCCAAGACAACAGATATGGACCCTGTCTTCAAGGCTATTCCAGTGTCCATAAACTGCATCCTCTTGCTGCATTCTGAGTGAGGTCCATCCATGAGTACTTCCTCATCATTAATGCTCTTCTCACCAGCATTTTGATGGTCAGCACCCAAGGATGGCATGTCACCTAGCATACAAGGAAATCGTCCTTCCTGAAAGGGCAGAGTTTCATCAGCTCCATCATTTGAAAAGGCAGAAAAACTATTCATTGTTGGGAGACTTCTTCTTTTTTCTGCATCCCTTTCTTTTTTCCAAGCAGTTTGAAATTTCTTGGCAGCTTTAATAGGAATACTGAACATAGCTGTATCTGTTTCCAAGGCAGGTTGACTAGCATGTGTTGGATCCCCATCATCTGCTTCCCCAGAGCCCAAAACACTTTTCGTTTGGGATGTATTGTTATCATGATTAAATTTAGGACCATCTTCCAGAGCCCCAGTATCTATAGCAGAACTGGCAGCTTTTTGAGGAGGTTTAGCAATAGGTACATAGATCTTCTTGTTGTTTTGTTCCTGTGGCTTTGGCTTATTCTTTTTGCAGGTCGAAGCTTTGTGCCCCATCTTCCCACAAGTGTAACAGTAATGAGGGAGCCACTCATAATCTACCCTCTGATAAGAAATTCCATATGGGGTATTCATTTTGATATTATCAGGGAGAGTCAAGGATATGTCAGCCTCTACCATGACCCTAGCAAACGAGAGTTTTTCCTTGTTTGTTGTTGGTACATCTGCAAACATAGGACGTCCAATCTTGCTGGCAAGTTTGCTCAGTACAGCAGACGACCACAAGAATGGATCCAAGTCAGGAAAAATCACCCAAATAGGTATGATTGATACCCGTTCCATTATGGTAGAGAAATTTATTATTATTATTATTATTATTTTTTTTTTTTTTGGTAAAATGTAAGTATATATATCAAAAAACAAACAAGCAAACAAATGCTAGATCCATATTACAAAAGATTCCTTTGACTAAGCCAATCAAGATCATTCCTAAGAATCGAACTCGAGTCCAGCCGCCTTATACGAACCCGCACTTCATCCATAATTGCAGCAGCAACTTTGCGAGGCACATGAACGAGATGATCATGCTTGCTCTTGTTCCGTTGATGCCAAACCTGGTACAAAGCGCTTAGAAGGAGAGCAGCACATACCCCTCTTTGCAGACTACTACCAACCCGAGACTCACACCATTGTATCAGATTATGCACAGGAATATCAATGCTAGCGAAATTGTTCAGACATTGCAGAATGCGTTTACTGTAACCACAGCCAAAGAACAAGTGATCCATTGTTTCAACCTCTTGCCCACAAAGATAGCATTCTAGGGACACACTAATTCCAAAAGCAAGAAGTTTTTCATTGGTCCTCACTGCCCCCTGCATATATATCCAACCAAAAAACTGATGCTTAGGAACACACATCTCATTCCATACTACTTCTGTCCACGAAAGAACTGCCCGTTGCTCCCTTAACCATTCATAGCACCCAATAACAGAGTACCCTTGAGGACTACCAGTCCATTCACCATTAGTGTACCCATCCACAATAAGATTTTTCACCTTACAAATACGCCTCCAAGCCCAGCTAGAGTAGGCTGTTGGAGCATAAGTCAGCCAGTCCTGATCTTTAATGTAGTTAGTCCGCACCCACTTTACCCATATGGACTCCTTATTGCTCATAATCCAGTCCACTAGTCTCCCAACCATGGCAATATTCATCAACTCCAAGCTTCTAATTCCCAGGCCACCCTCTGATTTAGGGGCACAAATCGTATCCCAAGCGACCAAAGGTGCTCTACTATAGTCCGTGCTACTATCCCATAAAAAATTCCTGCAAGTATTTTCAATTTTAGTGATGACCCCTTTTGGCAAAACAAACAAAGAGGCCCAATAGGAATGAAGCATAGACAGAACCGTCTTGACCAAGACCAATCTCCCTGCATAGGAAAACTTCCTAGCACCATAAGAATGAAGACGGGCACAAATCTTCTCAACGAGGCAGTCACAATCCTGTTTTTTCAATCTCATCGTTTGAATTGGCATACCCAAGTAAGTAAAGGGTAGAGAACCCTCTACAAAACCTGACATAGCCAGAAACTGCTGCTTCAACACTTCCGGGACGCCACCAAAATACACATTAGACTTGGAGGGGCTAATACGCAGCCCAGACGCTGAAGAAAACGTAGCAAAGGACCTGAGGAGCAACATCATTGATGGACCATCTCCTTTAGAGAAAAGAAGTACATCATCTGCGAACATCAAGCTAGCTAACCTCATCTTGTTACACATCGGATGAAACTTGAAAGGATATTTGGTAGCAGCATACTTGAGAGTTCTTGTGAGATAATCCATACATAGAGCGAATAGCAAAGGAGACAACGGATCACCCTGCTGAAGCCCTCTCTTTCCTTTGAAGAAACCAAACATCTCGCCATTAATGGTCAAGGAGAAACTTGTTGTTGAAACACACTCCATTATCATGTGAATGAACTCAATAGGGAATTGCAATTTAGACAGAAGTTGCTCAATAAACTGCCATTCAACCGTATCATAGGCTTTCTGCAAATCAATCTTTAGCAAACATTTTGGGGTTGTGTTAGGCCTACCATACAGACGAATTAAGTCCTGGCAAATAAGAATAATTTCCTGAATGTGACGAGCATGAATGAATGCACCCTGATTCATATCAACCAGCAAAGGAAGGACCGATGCAAGTCTCGAACAAAGGATCTTAGAAATAGTCTTGTAAATAACATTGCAACACGCAATGGGGCGAAAGTGCATCACCGAGGTTGGTCTGGCCATCTTGGGAACAAGAGCAAGATTCGTTGAATTGATTTGTTTCAGGAGCTTTTTATGCACAAAAAAATCATGGACAGCAGCAATAACCTCATCTTTAATAATAGGCCAAGCATTATAGAACTTACTTGAGTAACCATCCGGCCCCGGGGATTTGTTATCAGGAATACTAAATAAAGCATCCTTTATCTCCAAATCAGAAACAGGCAGAAGCAATAACTGGTGCATATCCCCAGAACAAACCCTCCCTTGATCAATGATCTTGGAACGAACACCCGACGTGGGATATTGAGTCCCAAGAAGGTGTTGATAATACTCTAAGAATGCAGATTGGATAGAGCTAGGATTGTCACAAGTAATTCCATTCATATCTTCAATACTCAAAACATAGTTAGCTCCTTGTCTCTTCCTTAGCAATCCATGGAAAAAAGCACTGTTGGTATCTCCATCAACTATCCAAGCATGCTTCGACTTTTTCAGAAGAAAACAGTCCCTTGCTTTACTCAACTCGTTGTACTCAGCAGCAACTTTCATTTCAAGAGCACGATCTATTATTATTATTATTATTATTATTATTATTATTATTATTATTATTATTATTATTATTATTATTATTATTATTATTATTATTATTATCATTATTATTATCATTATTATTATCATTATTATTATTATTATTATTATTATTATTATTATTATTATTATTATTATTATTATTATTATTATTATTATTATTATTATTATTATTATTATTATTATTATTATTATTATTATTATTATTATTATTATTATTATTATTATTATTATTATTATTATTATTATTATTATTATTATTATTATTATTATTATTATTATTATTATTATTATTATTATTATTATTATTATTATTATTATTATTATTATTATTATTATTATTATTATTATTATTATTATTATTATTATTATTATTATTATTATTATTATTATTATTATTATTATTATTATTATTATTATTATTATTATTATTATTATTATTATTATTATTATTATTATTATTATTATTATTATTATTATTATTATTATTATTATTATTATTATTATTATTATTATTATTATTATTATTATTATTATTATTATTATTATTATTATTATTATTATTATTATTATTATTATTATTATTATTATTATTATTATTATTATTATTATTATTATTATTATTATTATTATTATTATTATTATTATTATTATTATTATTATTATTATTATTATTATTATTATTATTATTATTATTATTATTATTATTATTATTATTATTATTATTATTATTATTATTATTATTATTATTATTATTATTATTATTATTATTATTATTATTATTATTATTATTATTATTATTATTATTATTATTATTATTATTATTATTATTATTATTATTATTATTATTATTATTATTATTATTATTATTATTATTATTATTATTATTATTATTATTATTATTATTATTATTATTATTATTATTATTATTATTATTATTATTATTATTATTATTATTATTATTATTATTATTATTATTATTATTATTATTATTATTATTATTATTATTATTATTATTATTATTATTATTATTATTATTATTATTATTATTATTATTATTATTATTATTATTATTATTATTATTATTATTATTATTATTATTATTATTATTATTATTATTATTATTATTATTATTATTATTATTATTATTATTATTATTATTATTATTATTATTATTATTATTATTATTATTATTATTATTATTATTATTATTATTATTATTATTATTATTATTATTATTATTATTATTATTATTATTATTATTATTATTATTATTATTATTATTATTATTATTATTATTATTATTATTATTATTATTATTATTATTATTATTATTATTATTATTATTATTATTATTATTATTATTATTATTATTATTATTATTATTATTATTATTATTATTATTATTATTATTATTATTATTATTATTATTATTATTATTATTATTATTATTATTATTATTATTATTATTATTATTATTATTATTATTATTATTATTATTATTATTATTATTATTATTATTATTATTATTATTATTATTATTATTATTATTATTATTATTATTATTATTATTATTATTATTATTATTATTATTATTATTATTATTATTATTATTATTATTATTATTATTATTATTATTATTATTATTATTATTATTATTATTATTATTATTATTATTATTATTATTATTATTATTATTATTATTATTATTATTATTATTATTATTATTATTATTATTATTATTATTATTATTATTATTATTATTATTATTATTATTATTATTATTATTATTATTATTATTATTATTATTATTATTTTTTTTTTTTTTTTTTTTTTTTTTTTTTTTTGTTTTTTGCAAGAAAGTTATAGACTTTTTATTCCTCCATTAAGGGTAAAAAGTCAAGACATTTCATACAAAGTACTAGCCCCTATTTCAAACAAAATAATGAAAGTAACAAACTACTAATTGCCTAGCTTAGGCAATGCTTAGCCATATCATAATGTTTTGGATTTATCTTAGACAACACTCTAATGCGAACATTTTCTTTGATAGACCCCAGAAGAGTCTCAGGTTTCTGCTCATAGCCTTGGAAGGTCCTTTGATTTCGCTCATTCCAAATTCTGTAAATTGCATTAGTAAGACAGCTTTTATACCATCCTGATTTCCAATGCCGTTTTGCCGCTCTCCCCATGATCCAGGTAATCTCATTTGTATAGTCAGAGCTTCTGTGAACAAGTCCTAACCATTGCAGTAATCCCTGCCAAATTTCCTTAGAGAATTCACAGTTGAAAAAAAGGTGGATGTGTGATTCTTCACTTTGCTTACAGAGTATACATCTGTTGGGGGCATATATGCCCTTATGTTTTAGCAAGTCCTGAGTAAGAAGCTTGTTATGCATAGCCAAGGTGCCTATAATTCTGTGTGAAGGCTCAATGCTACTATTCTGCAATGCAGCAGCCCATGGTTTCTTCACTGTCTCTCCTTTAAACCAAAGATAGGCTTTATGAAGACTGAAGTGTCCTTTCTCCTGCCAAGATTGGAATTCAGCAATAGCTCCATATAGATTTTCATGTCTCCCAATTATTTCATCCCTCACAGCAATAATACCCCTCAAACTTTCTGCATAGAATGATTTCTGCTTAATTTCCCAGAATGAGTTTGAAGATAGGATATAAGATTCATGCCATTTGTACCAGACCCCAGCTTTAGTGTTAGTGAGGACCCCGATTTTCTTAGCCAAAAGAGCTTTATTCCAGGCCTGAATATCCTTTATGCCAAAACCACCAGCATCCCATGGGGAACAAATGTTCTTCCAGCTGTGAAGAATGATTCTATGAGTTTCATCATCTAATCCCCAGAAAAAATTCTTACAAAGCCTATTAATGGTCTTCACTACATATTTGGGCAGGAGTAAGCAAGCACACCAAAAATTAGTAATCCCAAAGATGACTGAGTTGAGCAATTGAGTTTTACCAGCATACGAGAAAGATTTTGCTGACCATTTCATCAGGTTCCCTTTAATTTTATCTATCAAAGCAGCAAACCCATGAATCTTACTATCTGCAAGGGTAAGTCCCAAATACCTAAAGGGAAACTTTCCTTCAGTAAATCCTGTGAGCTGCAGAATCTCTTGCTTAATGTTATTTGATACCCCTCCAAAATATATGTCAGTTTTTTCTGAATTAGCAGATAGACCTGACCAATTTGAGAAGTCATTGAGGGTTTGCAGCACTGCATTCACAGAGGGGACATCCCCTCTCGTAAATATCATCAAATCGTCTGCAAATATTAAATGGGTCAAGCCCAGTTTCCTGCATTTGGGATGATAAGAAACTTGTGGGAGTCTGCAGATTTGCCTCAAGTACCTTGTTAACACTTCCATACTCAGCACAAATATGTAAGGTGATAGAGGGTCACCTTGCCTCACTCCACTGGCACCCTTAAAAAAACCATGGATCTTGCCATTAATCTTAAGAGAGAACCAAGATGAAGTGATGCAGCCCATTATCCAATCAGCAAATTGAGAGGGGAATTTTAGAGCTTTAAGGAGATCCGTAATGAAGCTCCATTGAAGAGAGTCAAAGGCTTTTCGGATATCCACTTTGATTAAGCATCTGGGCGTGAGATGCTTTCTTTGGTATCCTTTAATCAGGGTTTGAGATATCATTATATTCTCATGGATGTCTCTTCCTTCAATGAAGGCAGCATGCTCCTGGCCCACAATGTTAGGTAAAACCTTCTTCAATCTGTTCGCCAAAACTTTGCTTATCGTTTTGTAAAACGTAGTGCAGCAAGACAAAGGTCTGAAATCCATTACAGAAGTGCAATTCTGCTTCTTTGGAATAAGGGCCAGAAGAGTGGCATTGGCAGTTTTGCTCAGTCTGCCATTCCTAAAGTAAGCTTGAACTGCATTACAATAATCCTCTCCTACATACTCCCAAGAATGCTTGAAGAATTCTGCAGAAAAGCCATCTGGCCCTGGGCTTTTGTCAGAACCAATACTAAAAAGAGCTTCCTTAATTTCTAGTGCAGTAATTGGTTGAATTAACCCAGGAATATCAGCATCCTTGATACATTCTCCTTTTTGGATGAAATCAACATCAATGGGAGCAGTAGCAACTGAAGTACCCAGGAGATGCTTATAGTAGTCCACAAAACTATCTGCCACTTTTTCCAATCCATGCTGAGTTACATTATGCCTATCCTTGATTTGACCTATGATTTGCTGTTGTTGTCTGCTCTTTATCCTGTTAAAGAAGTACTTTGATGAAGAGTCATTAAACTGAATGATGTCTATCTTAGCTTTTTGCCTCATCATACTATCCTCAGCAGTCCTAAGATCATTGTAGTTTTGGATCAGGATCCTCTCTTCCTTATAGAGGCGAGAGGAAAATTTGTTGGCCTGGATATTCTTTTGGCAGGCAACTAGATTATCATAGCTTTCCTTTATTCTTTGGTTGATATTTTTGAAGCTGTCTTTGTGCAGATCTTGCAGACCTTTTTTAACATTCTTCAGCTTCTCAAATAAGGAGTATATAGTGGCTCCTGTGATCTTTTTCTCCCATTGATCCTTAACTATCCTGTGATAGTTTTCATGCTTGGTCCAGCAATTTAGAAAGCTGAATCTAGCTGGAATTCTCTCTTCTTCAAACATAGTTACCAAAACAGAAGAGTGGTCTGAAATCCCCATAGGCAGGAAGTTTGCTAAAGCAGCAGGAAACTCATTTTGCCATTCATAGTTGACCATGGCTCTATCAATCTTGGACCAAACAAGAGTCTCATCATCTTGCTTGTTTGTCCAAGTCATATCACAGCCAATCCATTTTAAGTCCTCCAGATCACACTTATGAATGCAGTCATTAAAGTCCCTCATATCAGCATGGGAAGATGAAGTCTTACTCAATCTTTCAGTAGCATTCCTGACTACATTAAAATCTCCTAGCAAATAAAAAAAACCCTAGAGAGAGGTTAGAGTGAGAGGCGATTTCTGGGAGGTTGGGGTTTCCGCCGGCCGATTTTGAAGATGGGTCGGAAATCTCGCCTGCAACTGCAAAGATCTTTTAACTTACGAGGATGGAGAGCCAACAAATTACAAGGAAGGGACGAATCGAGTTCAGAGGAGGGTTTGAGGGGAAAAAAGGTGCGGAATGGCTTGGCATCGGGGGAGAATGGTCTACCGGAGAATTCGACTGAAGGGCAGGGGAAGGGTTATGATGCGTTTATGGAGGTCTCTGCTTTTGATATTGAGACTGATGAGGAAGCCTCGGAGGACGACGGTGGGAGTTTGAAGGAGGGGCAGGGACGGTTGCGCCAGAACACTCCTGTTCCGGGAAAGGATTCTATGTCGGCGTTGGAACCAGATGCTGCTGAGGAGTCTGGGAATGCTGAAGTTGGTTTGGATGACGGTTTTCAGAATTTAGATTCTGGTTCTTTGCAGAATCAGTCGAAAGTGCCTGAACAGAGTCCTAATGATGAAGACTTGTTGCAAATTCCTATTGAAGATGTGCAGGAAGAGATTGACTTCTGGAATCAGGCGGTAATGTGTTTCATTCTTGGAGCAAACCCTCCTTGGGAAGTTGTTGAAGGATTCATTAGGAGGATTTGGTCAAAATTCAATATTGACAAGATTTCGTTTATGCATAATGGCATTTTCTTGGTCAGATTTAAATCTTTGGAGATGAAGGACAAGGTATTGAGCTCTGGACATTTCCTTTTTGATAATAAACCTTTAATTGTCAGAGAATGGAATGTAGAATTGGATATGAAAAAGGAATCAATTCAATCTGTCCCTGCTTGGGTTCAGATTCACAACTTGCCATTGAAATTCTGGGGCAAGGGGCTGCCGAAAATAGCGGGTCTTGTGGGGCAGTATGTTAAGAGTGATTTTGCAACTGCAAGTAAGACGCGTCTGGGTTATGCCAGAGTCTTGGTTGAACTTTTGGTGAATCAGAAACTGCCGGATAAGATTGCTTTTAAGGATGAGAATGGAATGATTATTCATGTGTTGATTGAATACGAATGGAAGCCTATCACTTGCCCTAAGTGTAAAGGAATGGGGCATTCGGAAGCGGATTGCAGGAAGGGTGCTAAGTTTGTGCACGACAAAAAGCCAGTACCTATACCTAAAACCCAACAACCTTCTGTGAATGCCTGGCAGCTTGTGACTAGGAAACCTACCAAGTCTAAGACTGGAACTTTAAGTAAGGACCCGGTGTATCGGAAGCGGCAGATTCCGAATGAAAACATGGGTCAGAGGGTGTGTAGAGACAATGAGGGATATAGCTCTAAATCATTTGGAACTATATCTTATAAAGACGCCCTGAAATCCCCTCGGCAAATCCCTCGCAATATAGGTAACGTTGAAAATGGTAATGGAGTACCCTCTTCCTCTGGTATCAATGAATAATATTGGCTTTTGGAATGTTCGAGGCATGAACCGGGTTAGGAAACAGTTAGAAATAAACTTCTTTTTGCAGAATAAACATTTGGGTTTAGTAGGCTTGCTAGAAACCAAAATTAAATCCAAAGCTATGAATAAGGCCTCTTCTAGTTTTAATAGTTGGTGTATATCTACAAATAATAGTTACCACTCGGGTGGTAGGATTTGGATCCTGTGGAATCCTAATGTGTATCGGGTGCATTTTATTGAGTATAATGCTCAATTTATTCACATGAAAGTGGAGTCTTTGGTTACTAGACAATCTTTCTTTCTGACCATGATCTACGCCTTTAATGGCGTGACAGCTCGTGCGCCTCTATGGTCTCATTTGAGGAAGATCTCTAGGTCGACTAATGGTCCATGGGCTATAGCGGGAGATATGAATTGTGTTTGATCAGTCAATGAAAGGGCAGGGGGGAATGTGTCAGAAGTGGAGATGACTCAATTTCGGGATTGTGTGAATGATTGTGGTCTTGTGGATATTGTTAGTAAGGGGTCTTTCTATACTTGGAATAACAAAAAGAAGCCCGATGATCGTATTTATAGTCGGTTGGATAGATTTATGGTTAATCGGCAGTGGAGTAATCTTATGCCTGATCTTTATGCTCACTTTCTTCCTGAAGGTCTATATGATCATTGTCCGTGTATTGTTAGCAGCTCGCAGACGACTCAACACAAGCGAAGTTTTAAGTATTTTAACATGTGGGGTGGTTCAGAGAAGTTCCTGACTGAAGTTGCCAAGACTTGGGATCATTCTATTCGGGGAACTACTATGTTTAGGGTGGTGTCTAATTTGAGGGCCCTAAAACCGGTATTGAAGGAGTTCAATAAAACTAATTTCAATGATATTGAGACAGCTGCGGCGCTTAAGCTGTCTCAATTACATGAGGTTCAAGAACAGTTGGGACGGAACCCGGATAACTTGGAGGTGAGAGCCCTTGAGACAAAATTGTCTTCAGAATTCTATGGCTTAAATATGGCCAAGACTAGTTTTCTAGTGCAGAAATCCAAGCAAAAATGGATTGCTGAAGGTGATAAGAATAGTGCCTTCTTTCATGGCTTAATTAAGAAGCGGAGAGGTTTGAATTATGTACTTAGTGTGGAGGATATGCGTGGTCAGGTGTGTGATTCACCTAGTACTATTCAATCTGCTTTCTTGGAGTACTACATGGAGCTACTGGGCACGAATTCTCCTACTTCAAAGGTTC
Organism: Silene conica; assembly: GCA_029255685.2. Classification (NCBI taxonomy): domain Eukaryota; kingdom Viridiplantae; phylum Streptophyta; class Magnoliopsida; order Caryophyllales; family Caryophyllaceae; genus Silene; species Silene conica. The sequence goes on from CM055314.2 coordinate 11,296,792, forward strand.
GGTCTCGAATTATGGAGCATGGGGCAGCATGTACGGTGGATATGCAAAATATTCTGATGAGACCGGTTTTGGACTTGGAGATCAAGGAAGCTTTATTTGGTATCCCTGATAACAAGTCCCCCAGGCCTGATGGGTTCACTAGTAAATTTTACAAGGATGCTTGGCCGGTTATTGGTGATGATATTCTGAGAGCGGTTCGGGATTTCTTCATTCATAAGAAGCTTTTGAAACAAATCAATGCTACCAACTTAGCTCTTATCCCTAAAATTTCAAGGCCAACATCAGTGAGTCATTTCCGACCTATTGCGTGTTGTAATGTTATTTACAAAATCATTTCTAAGGTGCTCTGCTCCCGACTCGCTGAGGTGCTCCCTTCGTTGGTGAACCTTAATCAAGGTGCCTTCCTTCATAATCGTCATATTCAGGAGAACATTTTAATTTGTCAGGACTTAATTCGGCTTTATGGGAGATCCCCCACTACTCCTAAATGCTTGCTCAAGATTGACCTGCAGAAAGCGTATGACACAGTCGAGTGGTCATTTGTTGAACAATTGCTAATCAAACTTAGATTTCCGTTGGCTTTTATTGAAATGCTCATGGAGTGCATCACCACTGCTAGCTATTCCTTATCTATCAATGGTGATATGTTTGGTTTTTTTAAGGGCCATAGGGGGCTAAGGCAAGGTGACCCTCTCTCGCCTCTACTGTTCACGCTTTGTATGGATTATCTCACGCGTACCCTGAAATATGGTGTGGCTAATTATGCTTTCAGTTTTCACCCTTTATGTAAAGAGCTCAAATTGGCTAATCTTATGTTTGCGGATGATGTGTTGCTTTTTTGCAAAGGGAACAAAAATTCTATGGATCTTCTGTTAAGGGCTTATGCTACGTTTTCGCAAGCTTCAGGTCTTAAAGCTAACCCGTCCAAGTCAAATGCTTTCTTTGGAGGAGTTGATGAGGCTCTTAAAAATCAGTTCTTGGCTACGCCTGGGTTTACTGAAGGAAAGCTACCATTCAATTATCTTGGGGTGCCCATCCAAACAACTAGGTTGCGAAAGAAAGATTGTGAGTGCTTAGTTGAGAAAGTATGTGCTCGTTTACATACTTATGGTGCTCGAAAATTCTCTTATGCGGGTCGATTGGTCTTGGTGAAATCAGTACTCACTACTCTTCACTCTCATTGGGCTTCTATTTTCATTCTCCCAAAGGGCGTTTTGACCAAAATTGAGGCTATTTGTCGGAACTTTCTGTGGGACAACAAGCCTGATTATAGTCGGCCTCCTTTGGTTGCTTGGGAGTCAGTCTGCTCTCCTAAGGCAGAGGGAGGGTTAGGCATCCTCAACATTGAATGTATGAACTTAGCTATGGTTGGGCGCTTGGTGAATTGGATTGTGACTAAGAAGGACTCCTTATGGGTGGCTTGGGTTTCTCACAACTATTTAAAGGGACGGGATTGGTTGTCTTATCGTCCTACTGCCCATTCCAGTTGGTCCTGGCGTAGGATTTGCAGAGTAAATGAGCGATTAGCAGCTGGTTTTTCCAATGGGGTCTGGTTAGGGAGTGATTCGGGGTACTCTACTTCGAGTTGTTACGAGTGGCTCAGTCAGTCTCATGCTCCTGTGCAGTGGGCTTCGATAATTTGGGATGGGTTGGCTGTCCCTAAACACCAATTCTTTGCTTGGCTCTATATGAAACAGGCCCTGAGAACGAATGCGAAGTTGATTGGGTACGGAATTGAAACCTCGGCAGAATGCTACCTCTGTGGTCAGGCGTCTGATGATGCTGCCCACATTTTTCTGGACTGTTGTTACAGTCAGAGGGTCGTAAATAAAGTCTCCTGCTTGTCTAATATTGTCCTCCCTAGTCACTCTCCTGTGCATTGGTGTATGGAATTGGATACTCCTACTCAGCTTCAACGGTCTGTTCATAATGCTCTTATTCTTAGTATGTTGTACTGGCTGTGGATGCAAAGGAATCAAAGCAAACATGAATTCCATGTCCTTCTGCCTTCTCGGGTTGCATTGCGTGTCTTGGAGGATCTTCGTGGTCAAGTTCGAAGTCGTGAGGCAACTAGTCTTAGTAGTTTTGAAATAGATTGGCTTAAGCAAAAAAAGCTCATGTAACATCTCGTTCTAGACTTTTTTTGTGATCTATATACAACTTACCTTTTACCAAAAAAAATAAAATAAAATCTCCTAGCACAAGCCAAGCATTGACTTTGCCTCTTATTTTGCACATATCCGCCCATAATCTATCCCTTTCCCTTGAGTTATTGCTAGCATAGACCATAGTAATGTCAAATTTCTTATTAGTAGCATGGTGAGCTACATCACAATGAATAAACTGATCAGTGGTGATAGCTTGTCCAATAGTAACTGTAGCTTGATTATAGATGAGCCAAATTCTCCCATTAATGTGATGTGCATAGTTACAGATCACTTTGTACCCCTTAAAACTATTTTTGATAATACTATTGGCTTTTTTCTGCTTTATCCTTGTTTCCAGCAGGCCCAGAATATCCACTTGAGAAGTTTTTAGGAATTTTAAAACTTCCTTTATTTTGAGGGGGTCATTACCCCCTCTAATGTTCCATGAAGAGACTTTCATCACAAACAGGCTGTTGTGTGTCCCCTAAAACCCGTTTATTTAGTTCTGCTTTGACCCTCAAAATGGAAAGAGTTTCTTCTGAGTCCTGCATATAGAAAGTATTACCCATGTCATTAGGAATGGACCCTGTCTTCAAGGCTATTCCAGCGTCCAAGACAACAGATATGGACCCTGTCTTCAAGGCTATTCCAGTGTCCATAAACTGCATCCTCTTGCTGCATTCTGAGTGAGGTCCATCCATGAGTACTTCCTCATCATTAATGCTCTTCTCACCAGCATTTTGATGGTCAGCACCCAAGGATGGCATGTCACCTAGCATACAAGGAAATCGTCCTTCCTGAAAGGGCAGAGTTTCATCAGCTCCATCATTTGAAAAGGCAGAAAAACTATTCATTGTTGGGAGACTTCTTCTTTTTTCTGCATCCCTTTCTTTTTTCCAAGCAGTTTGAAATTTCTTGGCAGCTTTAATAGGAATACTGAACATAGCTGTATCTGTTTCCAAGGCAGGTTGACTAGCATGTGTTGGATCCCCATCATCTGCTTCCCCAGAGCCCAAAACACTTTTCGTTTGGGATGTATTGTTATCATGATTAAATTTAGGACCATCTTCCAGAGCCCCAGTATCTATAGCAGAACTGGCAGCTTTTTGAGGAGGTTTAGCAATAGGTACATAGATCTTCTTGTTGTTTTGTTCCTGTGGCTTTGGCTTATTCTTTTTGCAGGTCGAAGCTTTGTGCCCCATCTTCCCACAAGTGTAACAGTAATGAGGGAGCCACTCATAATCTACCCTCTGATAAGAAATTCCATATGGGGTATTCATTTTGATATTATCAGGGAGAGTCAAGGATATGTCAGCCTCTACCATGACCCTAGCAAACGAGAGTTTTTCCTTGTTTGTTGTTGGTACATCTGCAAACATAGGACGTCCAATCTTGCTGGCAAGTTTGCTCAGTACAGCAGACGACCACAAGAATGGATCCAAGTCAGGAAAAATCACCCAAATAGGTATGATTGATACCCGTTCCATTATGGTAGAGAAATTTATTATTATTATTATTATTATTATTATTTTTTTTGGTAAAATGTAAGTATATATATCAAAAAACAAACAAGAAAACAAATGCTAGATCCATATTACAAAAGATTCCTTTGACTAAGCCAATCAAGATCATTCCTAAGAATCGAACTCGAGTCCAGCCGCCTTATACGAACCCGCACTTCATCCATAATTGCAGCAGCAACTTTGCGAGGCACATCAACGAGATGATCATGCTTGCTCTTGTTCCGTTGATGCCAAACCTGGTACAAAGCGCTTAGAAGGAGAGCAGCACATACCCCTCTTTGCAGACTACTACCAACCCGAGACTCACACCATTGTATCAGATTATGCACAGGAATATCAATGCTAGCGAAATTGTTCAGACATTGCAGAATGCGTTTACTGTAACCACAGCCAAAGAACAAGTGATCCATTGTTTCAACCTCTTGCCCACAAAGATAGCATTCTGGGGACACACTAATTCCAAAAGCAAGAAGTTTTTCATTGGTCCTCACTGCCCCCTGCATATATATCCAACCAAAAAACTGATGCTTAGGAACACACATCTCATTCCATACTACTTCTGTCCACGAAAGAACTGCCCGTTGCTCCCTTAACCATTCATAGCACCCAATAACAGAGTACCCTTGAGGACTACCAGTCCATTCACCATTAGTGTACCCATCCACAATAAGATTTTTCACCTTACAAATACGCCTCCAAGCCCAGCTAGAGTAGGCTGTTGGAGCATAAGTCAGCCAGTCCTGATCTTTAATGTAGTTAGTCCGCACCCACTTTACCCATATGGACTCCTTATTGCTCATAATCCAGTCCACTAGTCTCCCAACCATGGCAATATTCATCAACTCCAAGCTTCTAATTCCCAGGCCACCCTCTGATTTAGGGGCACAAATCGTATCCCAAGCGACCAAAGGTGCTCTACTATAGTCCGTGCTACTATCCCATAAAAAATTCCTGCAAGTATTTTCAATTTTAGTGATGACCCCTTTTGGCAAAACAAACAAAGAGGCCCAATAGGAATGAAGCGTAGACAGAACCGTCTTGACCAAGACCAATCTCCCTGCATAGGAAAACTTCCTAGCACCATAGGAATGAAGACGGGCACAAATCTTCTCAACGAGGCAGTCACAATCCTGTTTTTTCAATTTCATCGTTTGAATTGGCATACCCAAGTAAGTAAAGGGTAGAGAACCCTCTACAAAACCTGACATAGCCAGAAACTGCTGCTTCAACACTTCCGGGACGCCACCAAAATACACATTAGACTTGGAGGGGCTAATACGCAGCCCAGACGCTGAAGAAAACGTAGCAAAGGACCTGAGGAGCAACATCATTGATGGACCATCTCCTTTAGAGAAAAGAAGTACATCATCTGCGAACATCAAGCTAGCTAACCTCATCTTGTTACACATCGGATGAAACTTGAAAGGATATTTGGTAGCAGCATACTTGAGAGTTCTTGTGAGATAATCCATACATAGAGCGAATAGCAAAGGAGACAACGGATCACCCTGCCGAAGCCCTCTCTTTCCTTTGAAGAAACCAAACATCTCGCCATTAATGGTCAAGGAGAAACTTGTTGTTGAAACACACTCCATTATCATGTGAATGAACTCAATAGGGAATTGCAATTTAGACAGAAGTTGCTCAATAAACTGCCATTCAACCGTATCATAGGCTTTCTGCAAATCAATCTTTAGCAAACATTTTGGGGTTGTGTTAGGCCTACCATACAGACGAATTAAGTCCTGGCAAATAAGAATATTTTCCTGAATGTGACGAGCATGAATGAATGCACCCTGATTCATATCAACCAGCAAAGGAAGGACCGATGCAAGTCTCGAACAAAGGATCTTAGAAATAGTCTTGTAAATAACATTGCAACACGCAATGGGGCGAAAGTGCATCACCGAGGTTGGTCTGGCCATCTTGGGAACAAGAGCAAGATTCGTTGAATTGATTTGTTTCAGGAGCTTTTTATGCACAAAAAAATCATGGACAGCAGCAATAACCTCATCTTTAATAATAGGCCAAGCATTATAGAACTTACTTGAGTAACCATCCGGCCCCGGGGATTTGTTATCAGGAATACTAAATAAAGCATCCTTTATCTCCAAATCAGAAACAGGCAGAAGCAATAACTGGTGCATATCCCCAGAACAAACCCTCCCTTGATCAATGATCTTGGAACGAACACCCGACGTGGGATATTGAGTCCCAAGAAGGTGTTGATAATACTCTAAGAATGCAGATTGGATAGAGCTAGGATTGTCACAAGTAATTCCATTCATATCTTCAATACTCAAAACATAGTTAGCTCCTTGTCTCTTCCTTAGCAATCCATGGAAAAAAGCACTGTTGGTATCTCCATCAACTATCCAAGCATGCTTCGACTTTTTCAGAAGAAAACAGTCCCTTGCTTTACTCAACTCGTTGTACTCAGCAGCAACTTTCATTTCAAGAGCACGATCTATTATTATTATTATTATTATTATTATTATTATTATTATTATTATTATTATTATTATTATTATTATTATTATTATTATTATTATTATTATTATTATTATTATTATTATTATTATTATTATTATTATTATTATTATTATTATTATTATTATTATTATTATTATTATTATTATTATTATTATTATTATTATTATTATTATTATTATTATTATTATTATTATTATTATTATTATTATTATTATTATTATTATTATTATTATTATTATTATTATTATTATTATTATTATTATTATTATTATTATTATTATTATTATTATTATTATTATTATTATTATTATTATTATTATTATTATTATTATTATTATTATTATTATTATTATTATTATTATTATTATTATTATTATTATTATTATTATTATTATTATTATTATTATTATTATTATTATTATTATTATTATTATTATTATTATTATTATTATTATTATTATTATTATTATTATTATTATTATTATTATTATTATTATTATTATTATTATTATTATTATTATTATTATTATTATTATTATTATTATTATTATTATTATTATTATTATTATTATTATTATTATTATTATTATTATTATTATTATTATTATTATTATTATTATTATTATTATTATTATTATTATTATTATTATTATTATTATTATTATTATTATTATTATTATTATTATTATTATTATTATTATTATTATTATTATTATTATTATTATTATTATTATTATTATTATTATTATTATTATTATTATTATTATTATTATTATTATTATTATTATTATTATTATTATTATTATTATTATTATTATTATTATTATTATTATTATTATTATTATTATTATTATTATTATTATTATTATTATTATTATTATTATTATTATTATTATTATTATTATTATTATTATTATTATTATTATTATTATTATTATTATTATTATTATTATTATTATTATTATTATTATTATTATTATTATTATTATTATTATTATTATTATTATTATTATTATTATTATTATTATTATTATTATTATTATTATTATTATTATTATTATTATTATTATTATTATTATTATTATTATTATTATTATTATTATTATTATTATTATTATTATTATTATTATTATTATTATTATTATTATTATTATTATTATTATTATTATTATTATTATTATTATTATTATTATTATTATTATTATTATTATTATTATTATTATTATTATTATTATTATTATTATTATTATTATTATTATTATTATTATTATTATTATTATTATTATTATTATTATTATTATTATTATTATTATTATTATTATTATTATTATTATTATTATTATTATTATTATTATTATTATTATTATTATTATTATTATTATTATTATTATTATTATTATTATTATTATTATTATTATTATTATTATTATTATTATTATTATTATTTTTTTTTTTTTTTTTTTTTTTTTTTTTTTTGCAGAAAAGCAAAGGATCTTTCTCATATATCATGAAAAAATTTGGAGATACAAGACCCTGAACCCAACTACAAGGAGACCAGAGAAGTCCCCTTTGAAAAAAACCTTAAAAAAGGAAAAAAAGACCAGAAAAACACCGCAAATAATATGCGGTGTTAAAAAACTGGTGCAGTGCTAAGTGATAAATTACCAGGATGATATCCTACCACAAAGCACCCCGCGAAAGCCCAACTAAAATAAGTCAATACAAGTTTTTACAGACAGTGGCTTCATTTAGGCCAAAAGACGAATGAAACAACCGAAGGTTGACATGACCGACTATATCACAAAGAATCTGGTCCGCGCTCCTATGCAAATTTTTGAAGATCCGACCATTCCGCTCCTGCCATATCAGGTAAATGGTACTAACCAAGCAACACCGACGCCTCCGCTTGATCCAGCTAAGACCTCGGTTGTGGACACGGAACCACTGCAAGATATCAACCAAGCAAGAGGAACCAGTACAAAAACTATATTGGCCTTGAATGGCTCTCCAAATCTGACCAGAAAAATCACAAGAGAAAAAAACATGAGCATTAGTTTCCGCTGCATTAAAACAAAGACTACACCGATTACCCCACTGCATCCCACGACTGATAAGTAGATCAACAGTAGGGAGGGCCTGCTTGGCTGCTAAAAAGGCAATAAACCGGTGCTTTGGAGATGCTTCCAGCACATGGATGGTCTTTGTCCAGCCAACAGTAGGCTGATGAGCACGAAAAATCTCGTAAAACGAGCAAGTATCAAACACAGGCAGCGTAGTTAGGCTGGTCATAGCTGCCCCAAGACCTATACGGTTCACAAGATCAGTTCTAACGGTTAAAATATTCCTCCAGAACCACGAAGAGGAGGCATTAGGAGTGGCAGCCCAAACCGAAGTCCCTTTGAGGACATAGGCTCGAATCCATTGCACCCAAATGGAATGAGGATTAGTTTCAAGCTTCCAAATCCACTTCACAGCTTGAGCTCTATTCCAACTCAAAACCTCCTTTATATCAATCCCACCTTCCTCACGGGGAGTACACATATTAGCCCAACTCTGAAAAACAAATCTGCGACGAGTATTATCAAGACCCCAGAGAAAATTTTTACAAAGCTTAGCAATACGTTTAACAACACCTTTGGGAAGAAGGACACAAGCACCCCAAAAATTACTCATACCAAAGATAACAGTGTTAATTAACTGAATCTTACCCGCATAGGTGATTTTGTGCTGAGACCAAGTATTAATACGAGCACGAATACGATCAAGGAGAGGGTCAAACATAGAATGAGTCAACCGAGAAGAAAACAAGGGAAGACCAAGGTATTTAAAAGGAAAATCACCCTCGGTAAAACCAGTACAATCAAGAATCTGCTGCTTCACTGAGGGATGAACTCCACCAAAATAAACCGAAGTCTTCATAGGATTGGCAACCAACCCGGAGAAACTAGCAAAACTGTTAAGACAAGTAGCCACAGCCAAGACAGAGGGAACATCCCCACGAACAAAAACAAGAAGGTCATCAGCAAAAACCAAGTGAGTCAGCCTCAATTTCACACACTTGGGATGGAAGGAGAACCCATCATAAGAAGGCAAAAGTCTCAACTGACGAGATAGGACCTCCATACAAAGCACAAATAAGTAAGGAGAGAGAGGGTCACCCTGGCGAAGCCCCCTCTTCCCTTTGAAGTAACCCTCAACAGAGCCATTAACATTAATAGAATACCACGGAGAGGTAACACAAGCCATGACCCACTTGACAAATAAATCAGGCAAACCATAGAGACGAAGACACTGATGTAAGAAAGCCCAATTAACAGAGTCAAAAGCCTTCTTAATATCAACCTTAACAATGCATCTAGGGGTAGTATGACGTCTAGTATAGTTATGGGCCAGCTCATGAGCAAGAGAGGAATTATCAAAAATGTCCCTACCCGTAACAAAAGCAGCTTGCTCAATACCAATCACATCTCCCAAATAGAGTCTCAAACGATTGGCTAAAATTTTAGTAACAGTCTTATAGAAAACTGTACAACACGAAATAGGTCTAAAATCAGTAACATTAGTAGGAGTCTGACTCTTCGGAATAAGGGTGATAAGAGTACTATTAGCAGCTTTAGGCATTCTACTATTACGGAAGAAGTCCAAAACAGCCATACAAAAATCATGACCAACAATGTCCCAAGCATTCTTAAAGAACCCGGACCCATAACCATCAATACCAGGACTACTATTATGGTTGATAGAGAAAAGAGAGTCACGAATCTCCTTTGGCAAAACAGTAGCAAGGAGAGAATCATGAGTAGAAGAGCCAAACAAATGATCAGCAAAGAGATAGGAGGGAATATCTATTACCGATTCAGTGGTACCAAGCAAAGTGCTATAGTAATTCACAAAAGCAGCAGCCACTTCTTTAGGCCCTGTGCATTGCTGCCCGTGAATATCGTAAATTGAGCCAATGGAACTACTTGACTTCCTTTCTGCAATTCTAGCATAGAAGTGGTGAGTATTAGTATCATCAAGCATTAAATTATGGAGTTTTGCTTTTTGACTAAGGAAAGCATTTTCAGCCTTCCTTATCTGGACATAAGAAGACTTAAGAGAGTGCTGATGGGCAAGAAGGTCACTATTACAAGGGTCCTCAAGAAGCTGATGTTGGCAGTGCAAGAGGGCAGCTTTAGAGCCTTTTACCTGAGCTCCCAGATTTCGAAAAGTGGCATTATGAAGCTCTCGGAAACCAGATTTGAGAGACCGTAACCGAGAGAATAATACACTGATTCGATCACCAGCGAAATGCTCATACCAACCACTCTGAACATACGCATGAAACCTCGGCGAAAACACCCAACAATTCAAAAACCGAAAGGACTTGTTCATCTTATAAGTGGTGAGGTCCACTCGTAAGAAGCCAGGAGAATGATCCGAAATCCCTGCAGCAGAAAACCAAGCAGTAGAGTGAATAGACTGAGTCCAAAAAGGGTTAACTAGAATACGATCAAGCTTAGCCCACTTGATAGCATTGGCTTGATGATTAGACCAAGTATAATGAAAACCCGTAGCAACATGATCCACAAGATGACAAGTATCCAAACAGTCCTTAAACTCAG
>CM055314.2:11312558-11315058 GCA_029255685.2 Silene conica
ACATTTAGTAAAAAATTCCTTGATGGCAAGGCAGAAATCAGGCCCAGTCACCTCCCAAGCATTTTTGAAAAAACCCCGAACCAAACCCATCAATCCCAGGACTACTATTTTGATCAATAGAAAAAACAGTAGTTTTAATTTCCATAGCAGTAACATCAGCAAGCAGGACTGAATAGGAAGCAGTAGGGAACAGATCAGAAGCAAAATACCGAGGACAAACAGGAGACATAGAGGTGGCCGTGCCCAGAAGAGCAGTATAATAGCTGATGAAAGCAGCAGCCACTGCCCCAGTACCAGCACAATAATGACCATCCGCATCATGAATAGAACCAATAGAGTTGATAGCCTTACGAGCAGACACTCTGGCATAAAAATATTTAGTACAAGAATCATCAAGCATCATATGTTGTACTTTCGCCCTTTGAATCAGAAAAGCAGTCTCAATTTTTTTCAAACCCAAATAATCAGCCAAAACCGTATCATGAGCAGAAATAAGATTGATATTCAGAGGGTCATTATGAAGATCATTTTGGCAGTGGAGCAAATTACACTTAGCTAGCTCCACCTTACTAGCTAAATCAGTGTAATCAGCAGAATGAAGAGCACGGAAACTCTTCTTTAAACCTCGAAGCTTGGAAAACAAGGAACTAATCTTATCCCCAGTATGGGTAACAGGCCAATTTGTAGTAACACAATAAGTGAACTTAGGAGACAAAACCCAACAATTCAGAAACTTAAAAGGACGATTAGGAGAAGCAGTAGCAGAGTTAATTTGAACAATCCCAGGGGAGTGGTCAGATACTCCAGCAGTAAGGAAACACGCAGTAGAGGTAATCTGAGACAACCACATAGAATTAATCAAAATTCGATCAAGCTTAGCCCATTTAATGGATTGGGCTTGATGATTAGACCAAGTGAAAGTGCACCCCGTAGCAGCATGATCCGTATGAGAACAGGCATCCAAACAAGATACAAAGTCACGCATAACAGAAGAAGGATAAGAAACCCCACCCAACCTTTCAGAAGAATTCAACACCACGTTGAAATCACCCATACAAACCCAAGGAATAGTGATATTAGCAGCCAATTGGGAGAGAGCAGCCCACAACAACCGACGAGCACCAGCATTATTGAATGCGTAAATAAACGTGGGAGAGAGCAGCCCACAACAACCGACGAGCACCAGCATTATTGAATGCGTAAATAAACGTGCAAAAGAACTGAAGATTTGAAGCCAAATGAGTAATTCTACAGTGCATATATTGAGCATCACGAGCTATAACAGAGACAGAGGTCACATAAGGATTCCAAAGTACCCAAATGCGCCCATTATAGTGACTGTCATAATTATCAGACATAGAAAACCGAGTAAAAGAATGAGCTAAAATAGTTTTAGCCCTATGAACCTTAATATGAGTTTCTAACAAAGCACAACAATCCAATTTATTCTTCAACAGGAAATCCACAACCTCCCGTTGTTTCAGAGGGTCATTGAGCCCTCTGACATTCCAAGCGGATAGATTCATGGGTTAACACCCCCTCCCGGGTCTCCTGCAACCCCTGGCAAATCCCCATTAAATTCCATAGATTCATCAGGCAAATTTTCAAAAGCTTGAAACCTATTCCTCAAGTTAGTAGGTACCATATCTCGCCCAGAAGAGGATGTTTTGGAATGAACATTCCTATGATCCATATGCTGAGAAGGAGGTGTAGTAATCACAGCCGGAGGAACAGGAACAGGATCCACAATTGGGACCTCTGGGACAGGAGGATCCACAATTGGAACCGCTTGTAACAGGCTGCTTCACTCTATAAACCTTTCGAGTTTGTCCGGCTCGACATTTATCTTTAGTGTGACCAATCTTTTTGCAGTCATGACAATAATAAGGGATCCATTCATATTCAATTTTCTGCTCAATCAGTCCACGAAATGGGGACCTGAACATTACAGAAGTAGGCAATTCCTTTGATAAATCAACTTCAATAAGAACCCGGGCAAATGCAAGTTTACTCTTCTGAGTTGTAAACTCATCCGCGCAAATAGGACGACCAATTGAACTCGCCACCTTGCTTAGCCCTTTTTCAGACCATAAACACGGATCTAAACTGGGCAATTTTACCCAGATTGGGACAGACGAAACCACCTGCAGTTCCGTAACAATCGTAGGATTCCAATGTTTAAGGATCAAAGGAAACCCATTCATGTTCCAGGAATCATTAATGATTTTTGTACAATCCTCATCATTTAAAAACCTAAAGTAATACCATCCTTTTCCAAAATATAAAACTTCAGGCTCAGAAACATGGTTCCACGACTTAGCCACAAGAGATTTCATGTGATCAAGCGTAGTTTGACGACCCATAACAGTACCAACCAAGGAAGTTCTCCAATATTCCACTTCATCAGCAACATCCATTTCCACAATTACAATTTCAGAATCAGTTTGTGGCTTAACATAAGAGAGGGACATCCCTTTGTTAGAAGCATTGAACAATTGGT
>CM055314.2:11320058-11335058 GCA_029255685.2 Silene conica
TTATTATTATTATTATTATTATTATTATTATTATTATTATTATTATTATTATTATTATTATTATTATTATTCTTGTTATTCTTGTTGTTGTTGTTGTTGTTGTTATTATTATTATTATTATTATTTTTTTTTTTTTTTTTTTTTTTTTTGCAGGAAGGTTAGTCTCATTTTTTATTCATCCATATAGGGGTAAAAAATGAGATGATGTCTTACAAAAGCTAAAAGCAAAAAGTTTTTCTAGGAAAATGACCAAACGACAAAAAGCTCTAGATTTAGAGCATTACATCCAACCATCTACGAATTTGAAGATCGCTACTTGGACTAAGCCTAGTTTTGATGGAGAGTTCACTACTACAAATATAGGTTTAGGAGACGGGGATTAAGGAACGAAATTTTGCGGAACCGTCTTAATTTGTCACAATAATTGGGCGGGAGTTTTTAATACATAAATAGAAGACGGTTCTATAAAATAACCGTCTTTATAGGTTTTAAAAAAACCAAAGAGAACGGTTTTAAATAGCTAACCGTGCTCTTCTTTAAACAACCAAGACGGTTTAGTTACTAACCGTCCTCTTTGTTACTCATGAAAAGAAACCAAGACGGTTCACTTTCTAACCGTTATCTAAGGTCTTTTATAATTTCACAAAGAGCACGGTTGTTTTTGTTAACCGGTCTCTTTGGTCTTTCATAATTTCACAAAGAGCACGGGTCTTTCATAATTGCGCAAAGAGCACGGTTGTTTTTCTTAACCGGTCTCTTTTGTCTTTCATAATTTCACAAAGAGCACGGGTCTGTAGTTAACCGTTCTCTTTTGTATTTTATTATTTCACAAAGAGCACGGTTGTGTTTGTGAACCGGTCTCTTTTGTCTTTCATAATTCGAAACAAATTCACAATAGAACAGTATACAAAGTCAGTTTTTGAAAACCTGCTCTCAAACACAATTACAAAGACGACGATACAATAACCCCAGCAGCTATAGCTTCTCCTTCACTCTTGTTTTCGAAGCAACTGAAGCACTAATACTGTACTACGACTTTTCGAAGCAACTGAAGCAAGTATCGATAATTCGTACGCCCTCTTTCTCCTTTACTCTTGTTTTCTTATTTTTCCTCAATTATTCGAATTACCAGATTTCTTCTTATTTTTCTTCTTATTTTTCCTCAATTATTCGCACCATTTGATTTCTTTTTCCTATGAGTTGTTGTGGTTGGGAATGGGTTTCGAAATTTAGTAATTTTTGTGGGTTTCGAAATTTAGTAAATAATACAGTTATGGCTGCTGCTGGGTTTCGAAATTTATGTAGTTTGTTCACACCCGAAATTTAGTAAATAATACTACTCATTGAACGCATCTGTCAGGTGCTCACGGCTTTACTCTACTTTCTGAACTGTTGATGCTACCCATGGTTACTATTACCTTACTACTTATGTTCTGCAAATTCTACTGCTACCCCCTCCCCTTATCTGGTCTGTTCATCAGACCAGAGTACTACTGCTGCTACTGTTTTACAGCATGTAAAATTATTGTTGCGTTTGTGGTTGTTTGTGGCTGCTATTATTGTCGTTTATGAAGTCATATTACTACTATTCTTAGTTGTTGGACTGATGTGGCCGGGTGAGGAGTGCTTTTACTTGCTTTAAATTCAACATTTGTTTTAATCTAAATTGCAAAAACTCATTTGTTGTCAACATGAAATTTATGGAATTAAGTCATATAGTAAGGTTTGTTATCTTAATGAATTAACTATTGGTTGTTGTGCATTGTCTAGTATTAGTTACATACTTTAACTATGGACTTAGGATCAATATCAGTACTCATGCCAAATGCCATTGTTGCTACTTACTTAGAACTATTTTTCTACGGCCTTCTAATTAGTGGTTATTTAGGGGCGGCAGAAACAATTATAAAACAGGGACATTCTGGTCAGCCTGTTTACACGGTTTTTCATGGTGTTTGGGTGGTTTCGAAGGATGGTGCTTTCCACCAGGGAGTCGTGGGTGTTGAGTAGTGTCTAGGGTGGTGTCGGGTCATGGTTAGGTTAGTGGTGGTAGCCGCTAGAGAGGGGGTTGCAGAGGGTGTCACACGGGTCGTTTGAGTTGCTGGAAAACGAATAACAGTGTGTGTGTGTGTGACGGGTCATGTATTAATATCGTCCTTTTATTGTTGTTTTTAACATTAGTGATATTATTACTATTAGTATTATTATTGCTATTAGTATTATTATCGTTAATAATTGAATTATGAATTTAATAATTGAATTATGTGTTGTAATTATGTAGCCGAATATGGCTCGTACTTGGATGATTAATGGAAAAAAGGGCGAAGTAGAATATGATGCCGGGTTAGCTGAATTTTATGACTTCGTAATAAAGAACGTGAAAGACAAATCTAGTATGGCGTGCCCTTGTGATATGTGCCGGAATATTAGGTATATGAGCTTTGGAGATGTAAGAATACATTTAAATAAGACAAATTTTAATCCAAAGTACACTTGTTGGACTTTCCATGGAGAATCACAAAATTTAGATGGAATAGATGTCCAATTTGGGGAGAT
Organism: Silene conica; assembly: GCA_029255685.2. Lineage (NCBI taxonomy): Eukaryota > Viridiplantae > Streptophyta > Magnoliopsida > Caryophyllales > Caryophyllaceae > Silene > Silene conica. The sequence goes on from CM055314.2 coordinate 11,322,615, forward strand.
TGAGAGAGAAACATGCTTGAGTGACGATGAAGAGCCCGATGAGTCTAATTCACTAGAAGATCCGGGTTGTAATATGAATACTGAGGCAGGAGATGGGTGTGACGATATGTTGGATAAATCATGGGGAGATATGTTTGGAGGTGATGAGCAAGAAGGTATTGTAGATGAAACTGATGAGGATCTTGATGAAAATGATTTGGAAGATACCAGTGTTGTATTGGAGAAATTGAAAGATTCCGAAGTACCTCTTTATAGTAGTTGTAAGCACACTAAATTGGCAGCTCTTGTTAAGTTATATAATTTAAAAGCAACAAATGGGTGGAGTGACAAGAGTTTCACAGACCTCCTGAAATTATTAAAGGACATGCTCCCCGAAAATAATGTACTTCCCGATCGTACATATGAGGCAAAGAAGCTACTTAGGGGAATTGGTATGAAATATGAAAAAATCCACGCATGTCCCAATGATTGCATATTATATCGCAAAGGATATGCTAATCTCACTAGTTGTCCAGTGTGTAAGGAATGGCGATATCAAAAGAAGGAGGGGATCCCAGCTAAAGTTTTGTGGTACTTTCCAATAATTCCTAGGTTGATACGATTATTTGCGAATAAAGATGATGCCAAATTACTCACATGGCATAGTACATCGAAAGCAAATGATGGGAAGTTGAGACACCCGGCCGATGGGAAAGACTGGAAGTTTATTGATGCAAAATATCCCGAGTTTGGCAAAGAACCCAGAAATCTCCGCCTTGCACTCTCCACTGATGGGATGAATCCCTTTGGAAATTTGAGTAGTCAACATAGTACTTGGCCGGTGTTTTTAGCTATTTACAATTTGCCTCCATATCTTTGCATGAAACGAAAATATTTGATGTTGTCTTTATTGATTTCTGGTCCTAAAGAACCTGGTAATGATATAGATGTCTACTTAGAGCCTCTTCTTGACGATTTGAGATTGTTGTGGGATGAAGGGATACGAGTGTTTGATGCCTACCAGAATAGTTATTTCAATTTGAAAGCAATGTTACTATGTACTATTTCTGACTTTCCTGCGTATGGTAATCTATCTGGACACACTGTGCACGGGAAAGAGGCTTGCCCCTTGTGTGGAGAAGATGTCGATTCTTGTTATTTGAAGTTTTCTCGTAAGCAAGCGTACTTGGGATACCGTAGGTTCTTGGACCCTGATCATTCATATCGTAAGCTACAAAAACCATTCAATGGAAAACCTGAACATCGATCTCCTCCTAAGATATTAACCGGTCATGAAGTATATGAAAGAGTGAAAAAAATTGAGATAACTTATGGGAAGAAGGGTTCTAAATTAGCGTCTCGGGGATATAAGAAGATGTCTCCTCTTTTTGAAAAACTTCCATATTGGCGTGACCTTTCTATAAGATATTGCTTAGATGTTATGCATATTGAGAAAAATGTGTGTGACAATATAATCAACACTCTTCTGAATGTTCCGAATAAGTCAAAAGACAACACATCAGCTAGGATGGACATGGTGGATATGAAAATCAGACCTGAGTTGGCACCAGAAAAGAAAGGAACACGATATTATTTGCCTCCGGCTGCTCATACACTTTCAAGAAAGGAGAAAACAGAGTTTTGTGAGTGCTTAAGTAGTGTTAAAGTGCCGGAGGGATATTCTTCCAATATCAACAGCCTAGTATCAATGACAGATCTTAAGCTTGTTGGTTTAAAGTCTCATGATTGTCATACTTTGATGCAACAACTACTACCAGTGGCTATACGTTCGATTTTACCTAAAAAAGTTCGATTCGCCATAAGTAGGTTTTGCTTTTTCTTCAATGCCATATGCAATAAAGTGTTAGATCCCAAGGAGTTGGAGTCTTTGCAAAAACTAATTGTCACTTCTCTTTGTCAATTGGAAATGTACTTTCCTCCTTCATTTTTCACAATAATGGTGCATTTAACTGTACACTTGGTTAGAGAAATCAAATACCTTGGTCCAGTTTATCTAAGGTATCAATATCCTTTTGAGAGATTGATGAAAGTGTATAAGGATTATACATCTAATAGATATCGTCCTGAAGGGTCTATTGCTGAGCGTGCAATCACGGATGAAGCACTTTTTTATTGCTATGCACACTTGTCAGATTCTGAGCTACCTGGGATTCCTAAGAATAGGCACAGTGAGTGGATGATGGGCAAAGGTCTTAGGGGTCATGTTCGTCTAGATATGGCAACTGAGAAATGGCATATAGCACATACATATGTTCTTCATAACGAGGATGAGGTACAGCCGTACATTGAGGAACACAAGGCATTGTTGAAGGCGAAGCATCGAAATAAATCAGAGATGTGGATCGCAAGTGAGCACAATAAGACTTTTAGAGTTTGGTTCAAGGGTCGAGTTATAGAAGACTTGCAACAATATCCTGAGTATATTTCTTCTAGATTACAGAGGCTTTGTTTTGGGCCTAAGACTTTTGCATCGTCTTATACTGGTTATGCCGTTAATGGATCCACCTTTTACACTCGTGGGCAAGATGACATGAGCACGATGCAAAATAGTGGTGTTAGTGTAGAGGCAGAAGGCATGCATTTTGCTAGTTCGAAAGATAAGAAACCAGTTTTAAGTCAAATGCATTATTATGGATTCATTGAAGAGATTTGGGAGTTAGATTACACAGATTTTCTAATACCTATATTTGGATGCAAGTGGATTGAAACTACTAGTGGAGTTCGCAAGGATGAACTAGGATTCACCTTAGTAAATCTTAATAAATTTGGTCATAAGGAGGATCCTTTTATTATAGGGACACAAGCGAAACAAGTATTTTATGTCACCGATCCATCGGATAAAAAGTGGTCAGTTGTGCTATCTGTAAGAAGTAAGACCACAATGGATAGTTGCGATGACGATGTGGTATTTGAGGGCTTTGATCCTCGTGTACCACATTTAGATGATACGGATATATTCGAGCCTTCTAGTTTATATGTTCGTGATGACCATGACGAAGGGATATGGACCAATACCGAGTCTTCTTCTAAAAAACGCCCTCGCGGTTTTGACGCATGATTAGGTACGATTTATTATTTTTATTATTATTATTATTATTAATATTATTATTATTAAATTATTATTATTATTATTAAATCATTTTCCTTTTTTTTACTATGGGCAGCAACGACCTGACTTCAGTCCAAGCAACGCTTCAGTCCAAGCAACGCTCCAGTCCCATTATTATTATTATTATTATCATATAGAATCATTTAGTTTTCTTGGTTGTTTATTTTTGCTTAGTGGCAGTATGAGACTTCTTGTAATTTGCTCCATTATTGATGTTTTAATATAATTTCTCACATTTTACCGCTTTTCATCAGAAGCATTCCTCATCTACATTTCTTATATGCTTTCCTATCTTGCATGTTCCAGTGACTTGCTTTCCCTGTTGTGACTTGCTTTCCCTGTTCTGACTTGCTATCCCTGTTTTTTTTGTACAGTTGAACAATGGGCCCGTAAAAACGTAAAAGAAGTCGAAAGAACAACTCTGTTGAGGACGCAAGCGGAAAGAAGGGGATATCTTCTCACAGGGGCCGAACTGTTTTAGATATGGCTGCAAGAGCTATTAAAGAGAAACAACCCATACAACTTGAGTGGGACGAAGAAGATAAATTGCCGACAGGTAAATATGCATCTAAGTTTAGTTCATGGATAGGCGTGACTGTTCGGGGGAATGTTAGTCCCGCACTGGAGAGTTGGGAGGATGTGGATCAACCGACGTTGAACCTTATGCTGAGTGAACTGACGGTATGTTATTTCAACCATGTTCTATGTTTTTTTGCTTCATGTTCTAAGTTTTATGAATATGGGTTGTACACAAGCTCAATTTCAAGGTAAGTGAGGTAGTACTATTGGGGGTATCGCCATTTCACATACATTGTGGAATCCTCTTGTTCTATGGCGTTGAACACCAACTATATGAGAAGGTGATGCCCATAACATTGCCTTTTGTTAGTTAATCATAGGCTGGTCATAAACACTTCATGATTATGGAGTGTAAACTAGTGACTTGTGCTTGTCAGTAGTCTCGTAACTGTTAGTTAGCTTCTATATTACTCGGACTCAACTCACTCAAGTACGGGTTTTGGACAAGGGTAAATTTCAAGTGTCGGACTCATAATGAATTTTAGACAGTAGACTCAGTCTTAAAATAAGGATACATCATACATGTATGGAAACATGTTTTTGGAAACTTGAATTCGATTGTTTGACTTTGTAAAATGAAATAGAGGGATGATTAGAAAATAAGGCTAAAAATAGTAATCTGTATGCCTCGCACACCAACCATTTGATCCACTTTTATTATGTGGATTTCTTTGTCCATCTGTTAGGAGACATGTCATATTGGAAAGGGTCGGACAGGACACGGGTATCACCCTTGAAGTTAAGAATCAAAGTAACATAGGTTAGCTTGAATGGAGAACTAATAATTAACTCTTGCTGCACATGAGCAAGTAACTGTTTTTGGCAAGTAGTCTGCTCGAGCCAACTTATGTGCGAGCGTGAACAATTTTTCTTGCTTACACTTCCTGCTCTGTTGGGGTCATTTTGTGTTTTCTATTACCAGATTAGATTAAAGATTCTAGTGCAGGTTGAGTGTGGTTAATGAATTTGTTTAGCCTGGTAAACATGTGGATACTTCTGCTTTTACATTATTTATACAATACACTCCTACCATCAGTCCATCCCGTTTATATTATCCCCGTTTCCTTATTGGTCTATCCCATTATGATCGACCCCCATCTAAAACTAGTAAAATAAAAGGTGCATTTCCCGTACTAGTCCTTATTAAGTAACACTTTTAGTAAAATTGAGATTTAAGGGGTGGTAATCAAATGTCCATCACAATAGATTTATGATTACATGATAATGAGATGTGTCGCTTACCGAGTAGATCTCACTATCAGTGCTTATCATCTGGGATCTTTCATGAGCAGTAGGAACAGACCAACAGAGGACAGTGTACGGGGGGGTGGTGCAGACCAGAACTGCAACTATACCAGCAGCAGGTATACTGGTCTGAACAGACTGGTAATACCGTAGAACAGATGCAATGGGCAGAGGACAGTAGAGGGTGCACAAGCTTCTGTTTTGATTGGATTTGAAAATTGTTGAATAAATAATGACCTTAATTCATGGCAATGCACAAGCTTCTGTTTTGAGCTCGTCTTTAGAGTTGCAGTTGGTTTATTTGTGCATAGAATAATCTGCATGAAAGTAGAGTACATTTGTGTGATGAGCTTGATTGAGTTGTAGTATATAATGGCATTGAAATTACCAGCTGCAGAGGCAGCTGGAGTAGCCATTGGTTCGATTGGTCGTGGATACGACATATCCACAAATCTTAGGCTTAAATTTTGTAAAGGGGAGTCAGTTGATTCTCATTTGATTGAAATTAATGAGGATAAGTGCCAAGAGATTGCTTTGCCTGGTGGAATTGTGGTTCCAAATGTCCCAAATTCGATAAAATGTGATAAGGGTGAAAGGACCAGGATTAGGTCTGATGTTCTTTCTTTTCAGCAGGTACTGTTATAGAGTCAGAAGTAATAACCTAAACACATGTCTAATAAGAATGTGGGGCTGACTTGCTAGTAAACCAACTATACTCGTCTTTCCACCATTCGTGTTCTATAACGAAGAATCCGAGACTTAATCAAAGTCGCGTTACAAATTTGCTTACAAAGTTACAAATTTGCTTACATTTTGCACATTGAGTCGAGGATTGTGATTAGAAGTCGCTGTTTGACAAGGAGAGGCATAGCAATTCAAGTCTAGGCTTTAGCAATGCTATTTCCTATGTCTAAACTAGATAATTAAAAGTTTGTTCATATTATATTTCAGGGTGCTTTCCATGTCATTGAAGAGCGTCACGATTGGTGTCTCCAAAAGATGGCTGAATTATGGAGAAAATGGAAATGCACTTTGGTTCGTGAGTGGATGTATGATGAGACGGGAGCTATCCAGAAGACACCACCACCCTTGTATAAGCAGATTACACAAGATGATTGGAACAAGTTTCTGGCATCTCACACTAGTGAAAAATTCAAGGTAATATTTCTATTTTTGTAGACACGCAAATTATTTCATGATAATATATATATGTATATAGTATCTCTCGTACTATTTTTCACTCTATATGATTTATGTTATTAGGCGATCAGTGATAAGAACAAGGAGAATGCCTCTAAAAAAAAGGGGAAATACTTTGGCTCACGAGCAGGATATCGAGGGATTCAAGTTAAAGTCGTAAGTTCTATGTATTGGTTTCATTTTTTAGCTAACTTCCAGGTCAAAAGTTGGCATGAATTTTCATGAACTCTCTTCTTTTTTGATAGAAAGAAGATTTAGCTGCCAAGGGAAAACAAGTGGAAAAAGTTGATCGATATTTAACTTGGCTAAGGGCTCACAAGTCAGCGAAAGGGGACATGACTGATTATGATAAGGAAGTTGCTTTGAAAATTGTAAGTTGAACATTTTTGTAATTTAACTCGGTTTAGTTCAGTTGTTTAATTTATTAGTGCTATTTATTCATTTTTTTTGGCTGCTAAAAACTTAATTAATATTGCTGATTTGCAGGAATCCCTTGAAAAGGATGTTGAGGCTGGTTTATTTGTGCCCGAAGGACGGGAAGACATACTCGCTAAGGCGATAGGCAAGCCTGAGCATCCGGGCCGTGTGCGAGGAATTCCTCAAGGTATTTCAATAACTGAGTATTTTGGGAAGGGACCAAAAAAAACCGACAAGAGAAGAGTTGTACGAGAAGATCAATTGCATGCAACTCCAAATTGATGACTTGGAAAAGCTGAAATCAGTGATGATGCAGTTTTGGCTAACTGGTGAGAAGCCAAGTACTAAAGTATTAGACGATTTAATGCACGGAGGAGCATCTATGAGTACCGAGGGATCGACAAATTCTACATCACTACCCGTGAGTGAAGAGCCACGCCCAGAGGAGACACCCCGAGAGGAGGATTATCAAACACCCAAGACCAATGTTCTGAAGATTCCAAGCATATCACCACGGCAGGTTGTAAAAGGTTTTCATTAAGAAGGATATGTAAGCTTTGCATTTAAAACACTATCTAGTTCAAAGTTTGAAAACACTAATCTATCTATACAGGGGTCTCACAGGCAATCACTCTCACTAAAAGGAGTGCAATCACTACAAGTGACTGAGGATCCACCCCGAGAGGAGGATTATGGTACACCCAAGACCAATGTTTTGAAGATTCCTGGCCCAGTAACAGAACAGGTATATATATGTAAGCTTTTCATTAAATACGCTACTTTAAAGTAAATGAAAAAAGTTTGAAATTCTACTATAACTTAAATTTTCAGGCTTGGAAAGATTGTGTGCTATCACTGCCAAAAAATTCATCGAAGATAGTGGCTTCAGGAATGGTATACCTATCAAAGAAGGACGAATTTGTTTCCATTCATGGCAGTGCCCTTTGTGATGGTTTTAGAAAAGTGTCAATCAAGGAAATCTATTCTGGGTCGGAAAATGTTGATTTACCATTGCCTGTTGGTGATATGATAACATTGACTCATGCTAAGGGTTCATTTATTCAGTGGCCGCAAACTCATATACATAGTCCTGTTGATAAGGTAACTACGATTTCTAGCTAGTATAATGATATAACATACACTGAGAGTTATACCATTTATTAATTTATTTATGCCAACATTTAGATAACCATGAAAAAGAATGATCAAGGAAAAAATAAAGCAGCAGCAAAGAAGTCCAAGCCTCAGAAGTGTTCGCCCTCGATTTCGCCATCTTCTTTCCTTGGAATTGAAGTTAGTCACAATTTTAAGCAAAAGCAGAGGACCATGGATTTGAAGTTGTTAGAAACTGAGGCTCGGGTTTTAAAGGCAAGTGGGACAATGATCAATGTTCCCATTGATGAACATGTGTTACACAATAAACAAACTTGCTACCTTAGCTATGAAGAGGTTGTTCATTTGTTAGATGAACAAATGATTGGTGCCTCTCACATTACACTCTTTATGAGGTTCGGTCTCTTTGTTTAAGCTGCCCCTTTGCAATCCCATTATTAGTATATATCTGATAATATGCAAACTAGTACTAGATAGTTACTATGGATTCTTATTGTTGTAGGTATTTGAGTGATCTTGCCGATACCATGCAAATTAGTAGTCACTATGGATTCTTGTGCCGAGAGACATTGTCCTCAGAATCCGTTGCTCCGGATGAAAATTATCGATCCGATTATGTTGCTAGGGCAATGACATGTACCGATTGTGGAAAAGGTCGGAAACTTATATTTGCTCCATATGCCCAGGGGTACGTAATTATAAATTTCTTTTCATAGTATTATTATTGATGACTTGATTAATTATTTTATTATTTTTGTCAATATTTAAGTTGATATCTTCGTTGTATTTTTCTATAACTTGTAGTAAGCATTGGATGTTGGGCGTGATCAATCCGGCTCAAAGTACAGTGTATTGGTGTGATCCTGCCGGACATACAGAGCCTCGTCAATTTTTCATGGATACAATTACCAAGTATGCATGTCTAACTTATTTCTGATCTTTTTTATTTTGCCTTCATATATTATACCTCCCGTTACTCCCCTGCATTTGCCTTAAAATGTTTCTGTAGGCTAGGAACAAAAGTTAAGCCACCCAAAAGCCATCAATCATAGACCTTAGCTTGTTTTTCTATTATACTTGAAATTAACGCTTCATTATCAACTAAAACTGAATAAATATATAAACCTGGCTATCTATATATACAGGGCCTTTGAGAAAAGGAACTCTATCGATGCACTTGCAAAATATGAGGCCAACGGCGTTGTTTGGAAAAAGATTAAGGTATCTTAACATATTGTTTCTCTTATTAAGTATAGTGCATGTGAAGTATTTAATTTATTTATAATATGAGCTCCCCTTTCAGGCCCCTTTGCAGCCTCTTGGTTCCGTTTTATGTGGATACTATATTTGTCGATACATGTTGGACATCGTCAAAGGAAGATATGTTACGGTTACTCCAAATGTATGTTTTTGGATTTTTAGTTCATCTACTTACTTACCTCTATCATTTTACTTATATAGGAGTCTTGGATAGAATTTTTCTAACCAATTTTTGAAAATTTGTTTGTAGTTCATGCTTAGAGCCCCGGTGACATATTCACTTGAGCAAATTGATGAGGTGAGGGATATATGGGCTAACTTTGCGCTCCAATTTAAGTCAGCCATGAACGATGCATGATGAAGTTTAGCTTAAGTCGTAGCTAGAAGTTTAGCTTAAGTATATACGTATGTAGCTAGAATTTGTGGATCGGAAAGTATGTTGATATATATGAATGATGTAGTATTTGGAGATTTTTCTCTATATATGGCTAATTTTTGACCTGAATATAGTTGTTGGAGCAATGTTATTGTACGCTATTAGCGATGTAGCTTATTTGCAGGAAAAATTATATATAATAGGCCGGAAGAATTATAAATTAATTTATTAAAAAAAAATAGCAGGTGCAAAGAGAACGGTTGTGTTCTCAAGCGTGCTCTATTAATTCAAAAATATGGCGCGAAGTTTGAACATGTTGAACAAAAGAGAACGGTTCATCTAGGAACCGTGCTGGAAAGTGGGTTAGATGTCAAGCAAAGAGCACGGTTAGTGTACATATAGGACGGAGCAAAGAGAACGGTTCCTTTTGGAACCGTGCTGGAAAGGGGGAAAAGAGAACGGTTCACCTAGGAACCGTGCTGGAAAGTGGGCTAGATGTCAAGCAAAGAGCACGGTTAGTGTACACATAGGACGGAGCAAAGAGACCGGTTCCTGTTGGAACCGTGCTGGAAAGTGGGCAAAGAGACCGGGTCCTTTTTGAACCGTGCTGATAAGTGGACAACAAAGAAGACGGTTGAACCGTTCTCTTAGGTAAAGAGGACGGCCATGGGGAGCACGGTTCCGCCACTCATACGAGAACGGTTTTTAACCGTCTTCGTATCGATATTTTGTAGTAGTGGTTTCACATTAGCCACCACTTGATCAGGAGATGTGAAGTGTCCGCCAAAAATGCATTTGTTTCTAGCTTCCCAGATGCCATGGACTAACCCAGCAATACAACAAGACATGATTACTTTTTTCCAGGTAGCGCGAGTTTTGTCCTCAAGAATTTTGTATAGCCAGTTCTTCAAGTCGACATCTGACCCAGGACCCGTTACACCAACCCAAGATAACAGAGAACGTCGCACAGTTTGCGAGAAAGGGCAGCGAAAGAACATGTGTCTATGCGTCTCAGAAGCGTTCTTACAAAGGCAACATCTATTTGCCATCTGAAAACCCCGAGAACAAAGGTTATCAATCGTGGGAAGGTTGTGTTGAACAGCCTGTATCACGCAGATGCGGTGTTTGGGGATGATTTCTGTGATCTTCAACGGGGTAGTCCAGCCTAGAGTTCGGTTTTTTTGACGAAACAAGTGGTAGGCTTTACTAACCGAGAACGTACCCTTTTGGACGCAAGAATCCAGCATCTTCTGTGCGTTCGTAGAGGTGCCGGCAACACTGAGTAAGGCGTTTTTGGTTCTGACAATGCTTTTCCAGCACTCGGCATGGTAGGGTTTGCAAGTCGCATCCCAAATCTGGGTGTTGGAGAGGTTGTAGGCAATGGTCCATCGGTCCCAAATCCCCTCTCCTTGTTGAGTTAAGTTCCAAATCCATTTACATAGCAACGCTTTGTTCCAACTTAGGAGCTCTTTCACATTGAAACCTCCCTCGTCCCAAGGGGTACAAATAGACTTCCAGCTCTTAAACACCATTTTTTTCTCCCCGGTATCAATACCCCAAAAGAAATCTTTGCAGAGTTTGTTAACCATCTTGGTGACGTATTTCGGAAGCATAAGAACGGAGCACCAATAGTTTTCCAAGCCAAATACAACAGAATTAATGAGTTGTAGCTTACCCGCATAAGAGAGTAGGTTCCCTGACCAACCTTGAATGAATTTTTGGATTTTGTCAATCATGAGGTTATACATGGTTGGTGAGAGTCTCCCCGGGTTCAGAGTAATGCCCAAGTAACGAAAAGGGAAAGAGTCCTCTGTGTATCCAGTCAAAGAGTTGATTTGTGTTCTTATCCGATGGTGAACGCCTCCATAGTAGATGTTGGTTTTAGCCGGGTTGGCATAAAGTCCAGAGACCCGGGCAAAACCGTTAAGACAGTGAGCAGCAGCGGCCACAGAGGGGACATCACCCCGCAGGAAAAGCATGAGATCGTCTGCAAAAATAAGATGATTAAGCTTAAGTTTTGCACATTTGGGGTGATAGGATACCTGTGTGAGGGAGTGAATTTGTCGAAGGTGCCGGGAGAGAATTTCCATGCCCAAAACGAAGATATAAGGAGAGATGGGGTCTCCTTGACGTATTCCAGCTTTTCCAGGGAAAAACCCACTATGGTGCCCGTTAATCTTGAGAGAAAACCAAGTCGAAGTGATACATCCCATTATCCACGAGACAAAAATGGGGGGGAAACAAAGTCCCAGAAGCATGTTCTTGATGAAGTCCCATTGGAGAGAATCAAAAGCCTTGCGAATGTCAACTTTGATAAGGCATCTAGGAGTTACCATTTTCTGATTGTACTTTTTGATGAGGTTTTGTGACATCATGATGTTTTCAAAGATGTTGCGCCCTTTGATAAAAGCCCCTTGTTCAACCCCCACCAAGTCAGGAAGCACCAGCTTAAGTCTTTGAGCAAGGATCTTGCTAATAGTTTTGTATACAACAGAACAACAAGCAATAGGCCGGAAGTCAAGGACAGAAGATGGAACGTCTTTCTTGGGTATAAGGGCAAGTAGGGTGGTGTTTACCTTTTTCATCATCTTTCCCTTGGTGAAAAACTCTCTGATAGCCGCACAGAACGTGTCCTGGATGATGTCCCAGGCCCCTTTAAAAAAAGCTGAGGAAAACCCATCTTGACCCGGGCTTTTGTTGGAGCCAATGCTGAAAAGCGCACTTTTGATGTCATGGTTGGTGATAGGGGTCGTAAGTAAATTTGCCGCATCGTCGGAGATCATAGGCCCAGAACTGAGGACAGAAGTGTCAATGGGGTCTGTGTTCGAAGCCTTGCCAAGGAGGTCGGTATAATAGTCAACAAAAGCATCATTGACCTCTTTGATTCCATGTCGGGCAATCCCATTTTTGTCATTGATAATCCCAATAGTGCTTATGTGCTTCCTTTTCGCGATCTTAGCAAAGAAAAAACTAGAGGAGCTGTCGCCTTTTTGGATGTTGTCAACCTTAGCTCTCTGGAAAAGCATGTCAATTTCAGTCTTGCTGATGGCCTTGTACTTTTTAATAAGCTCACGCTCAAGATTAATGAGATCATAGTCAAGAGGTGAATCTTGGAGCTGTTGCTGGCATTTATCAAGCTCCCGTT